>CAEGAD010099134.1:0-23907 GCA_903067055.1 Poeciliopsis paucimaculata
TATATATATATATATATATATATATTACTTTAAACTCAAATTAGATTTTTTCTTTTGCTTCCAAAGAGTCATATGTTCCAGTAATCCTTTAGACTTTCTATCAGTTTTGGGTCCAATGAAACACTTTTGTTTGTTCAACATATGGCAGATAAGAATTCTCGTCTGCTAAATCTGTCTTTTTTTTTCTTCTGATTTCTAAAATATATATCTGAAGAACTATGTGTGCATCTCAATGCATCTCAATAAATCAGAATACCTATTAGTTCAGTGATTCATTTCAGAGATAGACCCTCGTTATTTTGAGCATTTATTTGAGTCGATTTTGATATGAGTTTATAGCTAACAAAAAACAAAAATTCAATTTCTCAGCATATCAAACTATTATAAAGAGAGAAAAAGTTATATTTTCCACAAAATGTTGTGGTCTGGAGCATAGAATCATGAGGAAAAACAGTTTTGTTGCAAACGATTAATACAAGCCTCCAAAAGGGCAGTAAGTAACTAAAGGTGACTTCTTATGAAGCTGGCTTTTAGCAGAACGCTACATGCAAGAAAATTAATGGAAAATTAAGTGGAAGGAAAACATTGAAAAACTTTTCCTAGATGTAAACATTTTTTGGAATGCATCAATAATGATCAAGATCAATTGATTCTCAGTATATAAGACTGATTGGAAGCAAACTACAAAGAAATAAATGGTAGTTTAAAACTTGCACAGCATTGAACACTGCAGTTAAAGTTCAGTAAGTCTTACTATGTAAGCACAGAGAGGTCTGAAGGCATTTGTTCCACAGACGTACAGGTGAGTTTCATTGAATCGCTGCAGGAAGCGGATGTGGTTGTAACATTCTGTCTGCAGAGAACAAAGAACAACTGGTTATTCATGCTTTCCAATACACAGACCACTTTATCAGGGTTTTTTGCAGAAAATAACACTGTCATAATTAATAACAAAAGGCCAGGCTGCCGGTAAGTGCATGCGGATTGTAGAGAAAGAAAACTACAAAGCAGTTGGTGTCTAAAAAATAAAAACCATATATGAACAAACAGACTTCTTTGGAAAGAAAATGAAAGGAGTGTATTTAGGGATGTAAGCATGTACCTGATTGTTTCTGCCTTTATTTAAACACTGCTTCTTCTGTTCAGGGCTGGCAATCCAATCAATCTGGAAACAATGGGGTGTAATAAGGATGACTCTGTTAAACCAGTAAATAAAAGGCATGGTAATTGATTATTAGGCTCTATAGACAGACAGAAACGTCACGGAAAGAAATAATGGAAAACAAGAGTGTGAATGAGTCAGATAAACAGGAAGAGAAGCACAACAAACATTTTCTGACTGCTCCACTAAGTTCTAAATCCAGCAAAGCCTTAAATAAAGTCTTGGTGCATTTAAGCCAATGAACATAAAATCCAGAGAAACACAACAGGATTTACTCAGACTGTTTGCTTAAGGCTATTATTAGTTTTTTTCGTCTCTCGTTAAATTAGTTTTGCTTTTTTTTTTTTTTTTTTTCCAGACAAAGGAAATAAGTGGCCTTTATTTTGGCTTGCAGTACACACTTACAGTGAGGTTTGCAGATGTAGAGATGTTGGAGGTGTTCAGTGCATATAAAGCTCCTCTGCCTCCCACATAGAGACGCCCAGTCTCCTCCTCTAGCAGCAGGGTACTGTAGTTCTGGGATGAGCCCGTGAAACCGTTGCTGCTCAGTACTGCTGTAGGTATAACACACAGGTTGTGACAAGATTTACTTGCAGCTTCAGAAGTCTAAGTTATATGAACAGGTCAGTATGTCATTGTTTCATTTACCAAGACTTGTTACATTAATAAAACATTTACAGCATATATTTCTGTCAGCAGTTATTGGGTTTCAATTAAGGCAAGGTAACATTATTTCTAGGGCACATTTTCAGCAACAGGATAATTCAAAGTGCTTTACAAGATTAGAAGGAAAATGAAGTAAAAAGCAAGCAAAAAAAAAAAATATTTTTTAGAAATTAGAAATAGAAATGAATATTGTATACTCAGCTACCATCCTATTATGTTCCCTGCCTCTGATAAAAATCACATGCTGTTGTTTAAAAATGATGGTTCTTTTGTGTTTTCAATCATTTTATTAGAACAGTTATTTTTAAATAACTTTGTTCTGTGAGGAACAGATCTAAAATAAGTTATAGTTGAAAGAGGAACACCCCATGTCACAGGGACCTCAATCCATCCAGCCAGCCAATCATTGTCCTCCTCTTATCCAGGACCAGGTTAAGAGATGCAGGAGGGAAACCCAGGCATCAGCCCTCGCCGGAGCAAAACTTGCCGACTCATTCTAGGGATCCCGAGGCGTACCAAGCCCAGAAGGGATTTACAGTGCAGCCTCTTCTGGGCAGGTCATGGATCCACGGCAGCGCCTTTCAGCATCCGTGTCTGGAAAACTTCCAAAGAAATGCGCATGAGGATACATTTTTATCTACTTTTAATGTGGAGGAGGATCAGGTCTAATCCAACACCCTCCACCCGTATAAACATGGACAACATAAGTGGACTCCCATAACCTCCTCAGCAACTCCACAAGGGTAAAAATCTGGTCCGCTGTTCCATAGCCAGGACAAATTCACACATCTTAATTTTTTAAACCAAATTTCAGTATTTCTAAATTAAATTGTGGGCGGTTTGGCCTCCATATTTCTTTGCAAGTATTTCTATCATAAACACTTAAATGAGCATGCTTTGATGAGATGGTGGTAGTGGGGTGTTGATTGCGGGGAGAGGACACAGAGTGGGAATGGGGTGGCTCAGGGAAAACAACATTTCAGGGCATTCAGCAGGAATCA
Source organism: Poeciliopsis paucimaculata (assembly GCA_903067055.1). Classification (NCBI taxonomy): domain Eukaryota; kingdom Metazoa; phylum Chordata; class Actinopteri; order Cyprinodontiformes; family Poeciliidae; genus Poeciliopsis; species Poeciliopsis paucimaculata. The sequence continues at coordinate 2,830 of CAEGAD010099134.1, forward strand.
TGCCCCAATACTGCCAAATCACATCAGCAGGGCTGCCAAGCCCATCATGACTTCTGTGCTCGAGGATGTGTGCATGCGTGTGTGTGTGTGTGTGCGTGTGAATCAGGGTGAGGAGAATGATTCAAATAGTAAGTAGGACAAATAAGGGTTACTGTGCAGCCATGGAGCCTTACTGTCTTGCTGAAGCTGTGCTGCTGGATGCTCTTTTTCCCAGACAAACCAATTTTTCATCCATTGCAAAATAAGTTGGCCGGGTGCACAAAGCTAAATATTTGAACGCGCCCCAGTGCCGCACCCGAGAAATGGGGGCAGGTTGCAACTACTGCTGCGAGACAGAGAAAAGAAGGACATTGTTTTTTTTCCTCTGGGTGCAGAAGATCTCCCTCTGTGCAGAAATAGGTTTACAGAGCTTTGAGCTGCACTCAAAGTTGGAGATTAATTTCTGACTGAGTAAATCTGACATTCAGGAGGATAAATCTCCACATGCAGAAAGAACAGCAGTCATTAGAAAACAAGAGAATGAAGGTATCAACCATGTTACGCTGAGGGATCCAAGTCAGCAGGGTGCAGATGGGAATATTAATCTCAACGGGCACTTTCTATCTTCTCTCCCTCTTCTCTGTCTGTTAGGAAATTATGGTAATATATCCAGCCTGTACTGTATAAGCCAATCGATTTATTCCTGTCACAATTAATCACCTACTGTTTCACTTTGCTTCAAGGAGTAAGAAATATATAGAAGGATTCTTCTTTAACTGAAGAAAACAGTGTAACCACAGTGAAAGCTGGAGTGATCAACATGGCTGTGCTTTCCTTACATTTTACCGCCTTATATTTTTTTATTATTGGGGTCATTGTCCTGCTGGAAGGAAAACCTCTTTGCAACCTCTAAAAAGTATTCTTGAGAATTTTCATGTCTTAGCTTCATCCATTGTCCCTTCAACTCAGTCCAGGTTCTGTGTCCCACCCGAAAACAATTATCCATACACTATGATGCTGCCAGCACTTTGTTTTCCCATTTTATTTATTTATTTATTTTTTGGCATTTGTGTATCTACCTGATGTGTAAAGTTAGTTTTCTACTACATAATTATACCCTATTGTGTGTTGGTGTATTGCATAAAATAACATGTATTGCATAAACCTCACTAACAATTGTTGTACCTTGATAAAAGTAAAAAAGTTCAATGGGTGTGAATACTTTTACAGAGGGTGTGAACACTGTTCCTACATAACTCACCTATCGATTGCCTAACCAAGCCAAAAAATGGACAAAGTCAACCAAACAAACATTAAAACCAGTGATCGAATTCCTCCATCTCAGCTGCACTGGGACGGCTCAGCGGCTTTGATTGGAAACAGCCGTGATGATAGTGTTGAACGACGAGCTGGTTTGATCTGAGATAGTAAAACTCAATGAACATGATGAAAACAGTTTGGGGTTTCTACAGCGTCACATGGAGGGAGTGTTCTGGGTCACATGACTCTCGGCTCATCTTACTGTCACATAGAGACCAAGGAGCATGACAGTAGCAATTCAGAGTGAGTCAGATTGACCCTTCCTTGGCCAATAACTACAGCCTCTTCATCTTAGATTAGATATTAACAGACACCCACAGGAGCAGCCTCACTGGTCAATACGTGAGTTATCATACTGGGCTAGGCCTACATAACAGAGTCAGGAAAGAGTCTACAAATTTACGTTAGGTGAGGTTTTTCGTATAGCCCGTTTAAAATCACCCCCGAGGCTTTTGTTTCTTTCAAGGACCTTTTATTTCATATTGTCATATTGCAGTGTCTAGTTCTGCTTCAGATGTATTTCCTTTCATAGATTGCCTTGCATATTCCTGAAGCAACCTCTGAAAGCAGGCAACATTTATTGCGCCTTTATAATCCTGGGTCTTTGGTTCTATTGTGTCTATGTTCTTTATTATTTCCCAAATATATTGATTTGATGATCTTGCTTGGACGCTACTTGGAAAGTTCTCCAATTTAAATTATTCCTAATTCTTTCCTTTATAAATCCCTTTACAGACTCACAAATTGCTTCAATGTTTTTCTTCTGAAGGCCTCAGGTGACTCGTTTGATCTCAACTTGGTGTTCACTCTAACGATCAAAAGCACAACAAGCTAGATGTCTGAGGTATTAAAAGGAAGAAGTTTTATGACATTGTTAATATACTGTGGGATCTGCCTTTACTGAATTTTAGCTATTTTTTTAGGGGGAATATATGTGAGACTGTCTTTATTCATTTTTACCCAGAAACTTTTTAAATTACATTTTATAGAAAATGTTAAAATGTACATACATAAATATCCAAATATAAATAATGCAAAAGTTGTCACACAGTACACCTTTTTTCACATCCAGCATAAATGATCACCTCATCTCTTAATAATGGACAACTTAACTATATAATTTCTGAGACCTTCATCCCAGACTTCAGAGAACTAAGAACAGGTCCTAAACTGAAAGGTCAGGAAGCGTCAGGAGGGAATTCATCTGAAGGGTGGGTGGTAGCTCTTTCATGATGTGTTGGCGAGGGTGACCAATGCAGCAAAGTGTCCTTTCCACTACAAAGTATTCATTCACTGCACAATGTATAGTTTTAGGTAACTGAATGTGTGTCATTCTCATTACAACAGTGAAAATTTCCAGCTAAGATCATGTTCATGAGATGGAGTTGTGCAACTCGTTCAAAAGGCTTCTGCAACCCAAGGCAATGGAAAGAGCACGTGGATTGTGTGTCATCCATGAGTGAGCGAAAACCTTGGTTTCTGTCTTGTAAAAATAGTGGCAGTATGAAATAACAAGCTCAGCACCAAGGAGAAGGGCTTCACTGCCACAAAGTGTGGCTGGCCTCGAGGCAGCAGAGGCACAGCGTCCTTGGTCTCGGATCTTGGCACAACTATGTGTTGTCCTATGCTTCCTAAGTTTCAATGACATGGCAACCAGATGCGCAATGGGAAAAAAAGAAAAAAAAGGAAAATGAATATACGTTTTTCAGCACCTCAGTCTCTGTCGAATTAATGGGCTGTAATTAGAGTTTCTTTTAAACTGCCTCTCTGCTAGATGTGAACATTAAAAAGAAATCTTTCTGCCTGGCTTGGCTTTTAAAGTTTCACCTCCGTGATGAAAAAACAAACTTTCAAAAAGTGAAGCTACGGAACGTATTATAAAAATAATTATCATATATGTGACTTTATTAGAAATTATCTGTATCTTTTTCTTCTAAATAACATTTTTCCCAGGATTGTGTAGGCTGCAACATTTTTGTTGCAGCCTACACAATCCTCTTTTATTGCTCTTATTTAATATTCAAATTAATTTGGAAAATTCCTTTTGGGTTTCATTGTAGCTTACATTAATTAAATGTAAACTACATTCATCAAAATTAACCGAGGCAAAGGATTAAAATCAGTCTGTGTGTATACTATATGTCATCATATATATACTATATGATGTTTACTTGTTCATTTGAATATCTCAAATAAATTAAGTTTTTGATGCTATTCTAATGTAATGAAATAGAATTATACTTGTTTATTTTGGGGTCATTTGCACCACAGTGTTACACTTAAGATTCTGGGTTGGAAATGTTCACATTTTCACTCATTTATATTTATTATGCAGCAGCCTTGGCCCTGGATAAGGTTAGATGTTTTTTTTGGGGGGGGGGGGGTTTGCATTACAAACACTGAGCAAGTGCCACAGTGATTCACACCAAGTATTCAAATTTCCGTGTTGCATAGAAAAAGCAGACGTGCTTTTTTTGAGAAGGACTCGAGGTCAGTTCACCCCTTTGCAAATCCATGCACTCATTTCTTGCCATTTGGTTATTGTTTCATTTTGTATCCCTAAGCAAACCATGTTTCATGTCCTTAAAGTATTGGTTATCGATACAAAAAACAATCTAGTTTGTTTTTACTGTAGGAAAACACAGGAGTATCCAGAAAGAACCTGCACATGGATGGTGTGACTGTGCCCCTATGTAGTGTCCTGAACTTCCTCACTATGGGAAACAATAGTGAGGAATTAAATAACAGACCCTCACAGATGTTGGTCCTCTGGGCCCCGAAGCTAAGGTTTAATAAATACAACAGACACACATTGTACTTTGGGCTTTCCCACAAAATCAATGTGAAAAGTCAACAGACCATTGAGGTGTGCCTCCAGCCATTTAGTTTTCAGGTTGTGTTCTGTTACTGTTGTCCTGTCATGGTATGTGTGTATGCTCTTGTGACTGGTGTTTGTGAGCCGGAAGATTGTGAGCTAACGGGTCAAAACAGCTACCCTGCATGAACATCTGTCATGGTTCTTTTCTCTCGCACATACGTGCTTCCTGCTTCTTTAAACCCTCTCTTGAACAAGACACTTCTGTCAATGACTCAGAAGATCTGAGGAGTGCGTAATGGCGTTTTCGACTCTGAGCTGTAACAGGTGGTGAAGCCAGAATGTGAAAACTCAGGCTCAGACACATTTGAAATCCTCCATGTGGGGTCCTGGATGATAGTAAATCCACTGGATGTTTGTACATGTGCCACAATCACTGAGACTGTGTGACTTCCTGTGTGACTCACTGCTCACAGGACGCACAGTGGTGAGCATGTGACGCACACGCAACCGCACACGTGCTCAGACATTCGAGGACAAAATGCTTTAAGGGAAAACTAATTTGATTTCGTTGGACACCGTCAGAACTGTCAGTTGTTGTCAAATTTATCCACATTACATAAGGATCTTGTTATTTCTTAACTACGCTCAAGAGTTGGTGGCATAACTTTGGGTTGTGTTATGTAAATGAATATACACAACTCTCTAAGAAAAGCATGAGTCCGTTAGGATGACAGAGAAGATTATTTTTGAATTTGCTCCAAGTTTAAAATTGAAATGTATCCTTTAGGTTTACACATAACATCGAGTGAGTTCAACTTTGATTACTTAACACAAGTATATTGTGTTTATTTTTATTCTACTCTGTGTATGTAGCTTAAAAAGCATAAATCAGGAGATAAATATTCTGAAAATAAGCCAAGAAGTCCACGGTAACCCTGGAGGAACTGCAGAGATCGACCACTAAGGTGTAAGTTATGTCCTTCACAATTCATTGCTTTATTCGGGAGGGGCAAGAAAAAAGGTGAGAAGTCTGGCTTAAAGTTAGCTGTACAGTGTCGAACTAAAGCCAAATTTTTTGGCTTACACGGAAAACAACATATTTCACCCCAAGCTCTTCATCCCTACTGTGGCATAATGCTTTGTGAAGCGTTTCTTCAGAATTGATGGAGCTAAATGCAAAGAAAATCTGTTAAAAGCTGTAAAAGACTTCAAACTGAGGAGGACAAGAACCTACTTAAAGTTCAGATCTAAATCCTATAGAAAATCTGTAGAAATACTTGAAATTTGCAGTTGGCAGATGCTCCCTAATTAACTTAATCTTGATGGAGTGTATCCTTATTTGGCAAAGAAAAACAGACATTAGGTCTAAAAAAGCAAATCTGGTAGGCATACGTGTAAATGCTGCTATTCAGTTTTCTATTTGTTAAAAAGAACTAAAACTTACAGATGGACGGATAAATCCATTTGTTGTTAATCTCTGCAGACGGGCTTTTCTGATAAAGTTAAATTATTCTAGTCTAGGGAATATTGTTTATAACAAATATGAAATGAAAACCACTGTCAGGTAGATATTATTCTGTGTCATGTCAGAGTTTACCACCCGGTTAAAAATGAAAGAAACACAAAGTCTTTATTTTTAGAGCTTGTGTTAGAGCCAAGTTTTTTTCCAGAACTCCTTCAGCCTGGGAGTCTGCAGAATGAGATGAAAGACACCCAAGTCTTTCATCTCAAGTACCAAAAGTCAAACATAACCCATTTGTACAAGACACAGATAGTTTTGGTGTTGTTTCAGGTCTTCCTACATGCTGTCACTGAATCATCAATAAGTTCCAGTTAAAATCACAGATCAGTGCTAGCAGGAAATCAAAGCACGATAGACCTCTCAGTGGAGGTGAAAGACCAAAGCATAAAAGATTAACACAGACATAAAAGCTAAATGGGGAAAACAAAAGGTAAAGCAAACCTGACAAAAATGCTGATGGGAGGAAAACATCATTAGTATTTCAATAGCAGTGGGTGCAGCTAACACTGCACTTCTGTGGATATTAAATGTGTTCATCATCAGCGATCTGCTGCCACAATAATCATACTGGAGCTATGAACACACCACAATAATAATATGAGTAAACCTTATGGGAAGCTAGGACCTCTTCAGCATGCAGCAGAACATCAATAGAGATGGAAAGCATCAACATTTTATGCTACAGCCACACCCTTGAGTGCCTATGCAAGCAGGTAAGCTAGGACCACTTGAGTTAAAAACACTGCCATTCTGTTCATTTAATTTGGACATACAGATATTTCAAATCAATTTTGATGTATTTTTATTTTATTTCTTTTTAAGTTACTGAATATTTGTCTTTAGTTCAAAAGTGTTTTTGAATTCAATGAGAGAGAACCAGACAAAGAGAAAATGCCTGAAAGAAACCAACACAATAAAGTCATCAGTGATTATGCTCATTTGAGTTTGGAGTAACTATTTAAAATGTATTTAATTTCACTTTTAATGCTGCTTTCTGCACATACATGTTATATAATCTGTTTTCTCACTTAAATGGGTTTGCTAATGCATTCATTTCTCAGAATTTTATGTCCCATAAAGTCATCTTTTGAGATGTTGCAATACATATATATCTGAGCTTCCATTGATGCAGCATGTTTTTGTCCTCCCACTGATGCAGGCCACCAGTAAAGCACACTGTAAATTAACAAGTGCCCCCTCATACCAGCTCAAAATTATAGCTAATGTCCTTCCACAGATCCTCCCATCCATTTTGACGCCCACATATCACATATAGAAAAGTTGTCTCTCATCACCCATAATGTCATATTTCTCAGGAGGAGTAGTGGCAGTAGACGCACACAGTCGGATTTTACTAAATGTTTTTCCCGGGAGCATCACAAAAACAACACAGACCCTCAGATGGCATACGCTGACAATGATGACACATGCTGACACATACGCCCAAGCCTGCACTACTGCGCGCCTTCCCGAACGATGAAAAAGTGGGTCAAGGGCAATTTTTTACAAGCGCCAAGAGAAAAATAAGATTTCTAATGACTGACAGGCTTGAGTTGCAGAACAGAAAAGAGCCCACAGAAAATAGAGCGAGTATGATGCATAATCCAAAGCAGGAGCAGAAATGTGAAAGTGAAGACAAGATAGTTTGGCGGGGATAGAATGAAGCAACAATTTCTTTTTTATCTTGGATGAAGGAACAAACGTTCTCAGAGAGACTCAAGGAGTCTAATCTGATGAAGTTCTCCAAGTCCATATTTATTTTTAATTTGTTTCATAATTCTATAATTCTATAGGGCTTTGTTGCAACAGAGAGTTGCGCAAAACAATTTCACAACAATAACTGTAAATGTTGAGCCACTTTCTATGCATTTTGGCAAGTCTTGTGACTTCACATGTTGTGGTTGCGAATCGCATTGTATTTGAATTATCAATCAGAATGATCAGATGCATATTAAAAGCTTCAGCAGCTGAAAACGTTTGTTGCAGAAACAAATCGCATTTCCACTGTATTTTTGTCCTGGCATAATATCATCAGCATGTGATTATACTGTGTCTTACAAAAGTATACACACCTTGTTAAATTATAAATTTCAAGCCACATCGAGATCTGTTTACTGCCAGACTATTACAGTTTTAAAAAAAATCTTAAAAAGCAAACATTATGCTACAAATGCTACAAAATTGTTTCAAACGAAGCTCCCTAAGTGCCATAGTACACAAAAAGAGAAAACATGGAACAATGATCCTTCCTAGGAGAGTGTAGCCTACCAAAAGCCCTCCAAAAGCTCAGCAAAAATTCATGCAGGAGGTCACAAAAGAACCCACAAGAACATCTAATGCACTGCAGGCATCCCTTGCCTCAGTTAATGTCAGCGTTCATGATTTTGTAGACTGATGAGGCAAAAGTGGAATGTTTTAGAAGGTTCCTATTACATCTGGCACAAAAATAACCACTGCAATTCATAACAAGGACATCATACTGACAAAGTCCAATGGAAAAGCTCTGGGATATTCCCAAACAGGTCATTCATCCTCAAAAAAAATTGTGGTAATAAAAAGTGCCAAAATTCTTCTATAATACTTTGAAAATACTTATTGCAAGTTATTGAAAATCTTTAATGGCAGTTGTTACAAAGTATAGTGGTAGAACCAGTTATTTGGTTGTGCAGAGGTTTGGGGGCTGTTTTTTTTTTTACAGCAGACCAGGTTGGTTTGGACAAATTTTTTTCCCCTTAATAAATAAAATCACATTTTGAAAACAACATTTTGTATTTACTCACTACATCTATGTGTGATTTTCAAACTTGTTTGATGTATGAAACACTAAAACGTGGCAAAAAAATAAGAAAGATCGAAACTCAGCAGTACTTCTAATAACACTTCAGAGACCTGAAGATGAGAATGAGGAATGGTGGAGTGGTACTTCAGTGTAAGTGTGCTGAAGTTCCCACTTTTCAGCAGCAGCAGCAATCTTGGCCTCTTCCACAGTGATAGGAAGCAGGAAACACTAAAGCAGAGGATGATGGGGGGCAGTGAGATGGGTTGAATTAGAGATGCTGATGGTCTTCATAAATACCAACTCATCAACCAAGATCCCCTTATTCAGCAGCATTTTCTGCACAAACTCTAATCAGGTCCATGGAGCTCAGGTCCTCTTTTATGGAGGCCTCCTGTCTATTGTTTCATTAGAAGTGTTTGCTGAGCCGTGTGATCTAGGACAGGGCTTGAGAGAGGCGATTAATAACTCTGAGCATGAAGGAACCGTCTTCAGGGCCAACTTTAAAAACTGTGCCACTTTAACACGGAGGGGAGGAGGCAGCAGCAGGAGCAGCAGCAACAAATAAGGACAGTCAGGTTGTTATTTAGTTGCTCTGCGCATTTGTGTTGTGATACCACAATATGTCTGTGGTTTATTTATATCAACAAGCAGTATTCATAAAAACTAGTCACCAGCCAGGTGTTGTATTTCTTGGGATAAAGTTAAGTCAGAGAAAAAATGTCCAAACTGCAAGTGGGGGTTTTAAATGTGGTTGTGGGGATGAAAATTTGACTTTGCGGAATAATTTGTGTCTATTTAGCCGTTACTAAGACAGTAATTTAGATCCAAATGCCATACATAATATTGTCATTTTATAGGAACTTTAAACTAATGACAACATAATTTGTTTTTCAGTTTTTCAAGCTTTTGCACACTTGGACTCATATACTCCAGAGTAATTGATTGGGACTGAAAATGACAGACCAGCACAAACCAGGGCATAATTGTCAACTTGAAAGAAGATTAGACATTGTTTTATATGGATTTGTATTCAGATTCCCATGAGAAAATTAATTATAGAACCACCAATTAAGCCAATTAAGGATGTGTATCTATCAGCTTTGCTTATCTGGGGCTGAGATTGTTGCCCACTGTTTTTTGCAGTATGGCTCAAGCTAGTCAAATTTGATAGAGAACATATGTCTAACTGATTTTCAAGTCTTCCCACAGTTTTTCTGCAAGTTTCAAGTCTGGACTTTAACTGAACACCACACTGATTGCTCCTGAATGTTAAACCTCTGTCCTAGTCTCAAGTCTTTTGCTGACTCCAAAGAGGTCTTTTTTTCCAGGATTTTCACTTTACTTAGCTCCATCTGTCTTCCCATAAACTTTGACTAGTTTCCATGTTTCTGCCTGATGCTGCCAAAAGGTTACATTTTATCTCATCAGACCACAGCACTGTTTTCATATACAAGCAGAGTTCTTGTGTTCGCTCCTCTGTTAAAGGCTAGATTTGTGGCGGGCAGACTTGTCTTACCTGAGGTGTGGATTTCTGCCACAATCTGGAAATCTTGGTGGCTACTTTGATTAATTCACTCCTTGCCCAGCTTGTCAGTTCAGTCAGAGAGCCAAGTCTTGGAAGATTTTCAGTGGTGCTATACTCTTTCTATTTTCAGATGATGGATTGAACAGAGCTCTGCGAGATGATCAGATATTGTTCTATAACCTAACCTTGCTGAGCATTTTTCACAGCTTTCTTTTCACTTATTAGGTAACTTCAGAGAGCAACTTATTGCACTGTATTTTATTCTGAGTTTCCAAATGAAAAAAGGCTAGTGCTAATGTCCATCAAGCATCATGCTTGTTTGTAAAAATAAAACAAAAAAAACAGAAGCTTCAGACTTATGTACTGCTTTGTCTGTTTGTCTATCACGGAAAATACAAAGAAAAAACATTACACTTTGGGGGTTGTATGTGACAAAATGTGAGTATTTCTGATGGTCACTCTATAAACTGAATTCAACACCATAAGCCTCTAAAAACTAAGACAGAAAACAAGATTTGACTCCCACCTTTATTGAAAATAGTCGTCCGGGGAGTGACGTCCAGGTCCAGAGATGGGCTGAAGGGAAATGCCCACAGCTGAGACAGCCTGTTGAGGAGCATCAGCATCAGCAGCAGGAGCAGGAAGGGCTGATTTGATTTCTGGCCCCCCATGTTTAACACACTGATCCGGGTCCAATGCAGAACTCAATTTGTTGGATCCAAAAAATGCGAGTTTCTTCAAAGTGTGTATCTTCTTATTCCAGCCTCAGACACACACTTTCATTATCCTCCAGTCAGTCCATCTGTACAGGGATAGAGAAGATGAATATGAATACTTAAATTGTAAATTCATGAAGCATCGTTAATTAGTTTTATTGAGGTGGAACTATAGAGCATTTAGGAAATAAATTATAATTTGCTGAGCAAAGAGTTTACCATCTGAGGGAAAATGCTGAGATGTATTCATTACATGTTTTTCATTTATTTTTCAAGCATCATTACTTAATTAAAATTTGGAATTTTAAATATTGTAGTGCATTTTTGAGTGCATACAGTTAAAATGAAAATGATACAGATAAAACCTATAAAATGAATCTTAAAGAGCTGACACTTATTTTAAACGTGTCAAACTGTGCTGTCTTTGGTATTTTTAAAAAATGTATTATTTTTTTCTTTCTGACTACAGCAACAGCAATGGACACACCAAAAATGTTCTGTGCACCAAATAATTCATATTTTACTGTCAAGTTGCTTCACAAACAAAAAATTTAACATTCATCTGAAAATTATCAGATGCTGGACTGAAGATGGATGAAAAAGTAAGATTTTAAAAGGTCACAGAAAAGCCTGACTGATTGAATACTTGCTCACAGTGCTGACTGCCATAAAATCAAGCTGGAAGAAGCTGAAAATATACCTGAAAGCTATAATTATGTATTTTGTTTATTGTGTTGCAGTGTGGTACAAATTTGACAGCATTTCCAACCTGTAGAATTAAATCTAATAACAAATATTGTGCATAAACATTATTTCCTAAGTGACAGCACAAACTGCCAATTCCTTGCTGAGACGCATCATCACCCTGAGTACAGCCAATTATCAAAAATTGCTGTTATTTTTCAAAACTGGTCGATAATTAAATAATACTCTCCTGGAAATGTGATGCCGCAAAAGCTGCAAAACAAAACTTCCCCTTTTAATTAGCTGTGTTCGCGTTGGAGCAGCATGACGGTTAATCTGAAGATTAGGCCACGAGCCATCAGCAAAATCACCGCCTGGCTGGATGTTCTCTGCTTCTGATCAAAGGGTCAACCATGTGAATCTTGTTCTGCCCAGGAGTGACACTGGCGACTGCCCAGATCAGTCTATCATGGCCCCTGCCGTGCTGCTAATCGCACACAGCCTGGAGTACAATGAGGCTGGTGACATTTCTGTTAGCAGCCTGGGTGCTAAGCTCTGAGACTAACGGGGGCAAGGACAGTCGACAGATGAGAAAGTGACGGGTTCTGATGAAAAGGATCAATGCGCCAAGGGTTTAACTAAACTCAGTGAGCTGTGACAAATTCAAGGAAAATGTGTCTATGCAAAGTGTTTAAGACATGACATGTCTCCAGAGTAACTTCATTACACCTTGATCCTCAATCTCTAAATTGTATGAACTCTGCTAAGTTCATACAGCATCAGGGAAATGCTTCCAATAGGACTGCCAATGGTTAGTTCAAACACTGACAGTGCCACTTTCTGGGAAGACTACCTAAATGTTGCACACTGAAGAGCCTAAATATTTCTGAAGGATACAGAATTTCTAACTCCTAGAAGACAGTCAGAGATCATTCCCTAAAGATTTCTTGAGAGTTACTTTTAACTGAACTGTGCAAACATTATCGAATATTCCCTAAAAGTACCAGAGCAGAATACATATTTTGTTAGCTTCAGGGAATGTTACCTAAATGTCTTCTTAAGGTTACGGATTGTCTGACTTAAAAAAAAAAAAAAAAAAAAACTTTAGGGAACATTCTGTTCTAAAGGTTTTTGAAATCCTGTATTAGCATTGACAATGCAACGTGTAGGAAATATTAAAGAAATAGGTCTTAAAGTCTTCACAGATCACAGCTTTTGTACCAAAAGGTTCCCTAAAGGTTCCCAAAAAATGTATTCAATCAGTGCAAATGTCTGGCAATTAGCAAGAAGTGTTCTATAAAGATTTCCTACACATTATTTACAACTTGAACAATGTAACCTTCAGAGAACCTTCACAAGATACAACAACAAAGGGAAGATTTTCTCAAACTGAGAATAGTTTGGTTTTACACACTGTTCATATCGAGAAAGAGACTGAATTAAAATATTTAGCTATCGGTTCATCACACAGATACTGGATTTTGTGTGAGAATTTAAGCAGGAAAATGTTACTTTACTACATTACTACACTGAAGACAGAAGACTGAAAGTTTTTAGCAGTAGCATATTTTTCCTAGTAGAGGACTTTGGGTTAATGGGAAATTGCTGTGTGATACGAGAGGAATGAGGGAATGTTTGGGAGATGTTTGCTCTATCTTAACGCAAAGTTTGTTGAACCCTTTGTTGGACAGAAAAACAGTCCTAGTAAAACATCTACGCCACATCCATCAAACGAACATTGGTTCAATGTTGGGTGAAGATTTCATAACAACCATAGACATTTGCTAAATATTTTCTGTATTTTCATTTTTCCATCTCGAAGCTGCTAGATCTGACATTTCTGACATCTTCTATCTGCCCAAGTTCATGTTATCTAATTGTACACATCTAGATTTCTTTGCATCTTAAAATGGCTACTTCAAATTCAACTGGGAATATTTTTATCTTTTATCTTCATATACCTCCTTGTATGGCCAAAAACTTTTGCATTACAGCTCTGCAAGACCTGTAAACACACTTTGAAATGTAAAAGTCAGAATTGCATCCCTTTGACATTGCATGCAAAATGAAACCAATGTGACATTGGTTTGATGACGAGGCCAAACGTTGAACCAGAGTCAGGGAAACCTGTGGTAACTAAACACTGATAGCAAGCTGTTTTCTTGTGGTTTTTCCCATCAGCTGCTCCAGCACACAACAAAATACACCAATTTCTCAACACTTCTGCAAGGGTATTGTGTGTTCTGTTGGCAAAGCGCCTGACAGCAGTGTGTTGTGTGATAACGCCACGAGGTAAAATGCAAACACGTCTGCCTTGATGGAAATCACGCAAACAATGTGACACGTATGGCGGCAGGCAAGAGTAAATCAAACAAAAGCAGCGCAGGATGGCTCGAATGCATTTTACGCAGTTTCTTCCTGTTTGCTCATTTGCAGAGCTGAATAGATCTACAGGGACACTTTGACCTAATTTCATTGATAGTTGGTCCCTTCTGTTTTATTTTCAGCAAATGCTCTAAAATAAATGGTTTTCAGAGCATGAGGAGTTGACAAGGCTTTGGTGAAACTTCACTTCAAAAGCCACAGCAAGACGTTCTTCAGAACACCTGACGTTCCGGTTGGAGATCAACAAAACAAGAGAGCATATCTTGCAGAAATGAAAAGCTCACCTGCAGACTTTTGTGCTTTTATTCAGTTATGTAGTGTGCAGTGTGGTAAATCCCACAGATGTGATTACTTGCACTATGACAGCAGAAAAAGCGGGTTCACTCTGTGGGCCACCAGTACTGTATTAAGGATTTAAACATAAACAGCTTGCTTCGCACAACTCAGGTAACTAATAACACTATTTAAAGTTATTTTAGGAATTATATTAAAAAATGCAATTTCTCAGAAAATTACAACATGTTCACAGTATATGCATAGGATCAATTAAAATTGTGTGAGCCAACTGAAAAGTATGTCCATGGACTCAATACATGGGATAATTTTGCTTGAATTACTGCATCAGTGCAGCATATACAGTAGGTCTGTGGCACTGCTAAAGTGCTCATGAAGATCAGGTTGTTTTGGTGTGTTTGTTAAATTGAAAAACCCAGTTCCTCATGAATCCCGAGTTTTAACTGATCATTCATATCTGATGACAAATCTTTCTCAGCAGTAAAGATGAATGACCTTTTTCATCTTGCATCAACAATTTTGTAATCAATATTTTTGGTTTTTGTTATTGATTATTGTTAAAAATCTATTATTAGTATAACTATGTAACACTTTTTAGAGCTTACAGAAACTCTAAACACATGTTTCGTCATGAATCAGCACAAGTCAATCTCTTATATGGAAGGATTTTAAATTTACAAAAGTTAAAAAGTTTAGACATCCTCTAGTTAAGAGTGCGATTCCATATGATTTGCTTTCATTTTCTACTTATATGCAAATTAAACTAAGAGCTGAAAAATCCATCCTGCTATTTCGGAAAAAAATAAAACGTGTATAGCCTACTCACACTGCACACACTTCTCTCTTTGTGATGATCCAAAAATACATTTTATTTGAATAAAACTTATTCAAATCCCTTTAGATTACTGTGTATCACTGTTATTAAGTACTTCTGCTGTCCTTCTGGAAGGTGAAACTGTCCCTCAGTTTTAACCCTCTTGTAGCTTCTACTAGATTTCTTTCGAGGGGCTACCTAAAATCAACGCCATCAGTTTCCTCATGAGCTCCGACAAACTAAAGAAAAACATCACCACATCATGATGCTGCCACCACCATGTTTCCTGACTGGAATATGTATATATATATATATATATATATATATATATATATATATATTGAATCCCGATCTCTTTGAATCGGGATTCAAAGAGATCAAATCCCGATTATGTAAATGAATCAAATAAATATATTAGATTTTTTATACATGATCCAACTTATTATTTTGAAGTCATTCTTCTTTGTCTCCAATAACAGCACCAAATTATTAACACAATCTATATAGCTACTTAATATATTTATATTACATTTTTGTTATTTAACTTAAATAGAAGGTTGGCACTTTTCTCCAGCTGAACGTGTCGGCTGCACCAGAGTAGAAGCAGTTGTAAACATTAATTTACCTGTACGGGGGTGTTTTGCGCCACCTTTGACTGAACTTGGCAGTATAGTTGTTTTTGTTTTTTTTGTTTGTTTGTTTGTTTGTTTGTTTGTTTGTTTGTTTGTTTTTAACCGTCCAATCGCCTAGTTCTAACAAATAACCGCTACATCTGGTTTGGAGCCACTCCGCTCCTGTCCGAGCTGAACTGCGGCGCCAAGAGAGGAGAGACGGGGCGCCGCGCACAGTTCATTCACCTTCACCTGAGCGAGCCGATATAACAGAGATGTCATGAAACTACCGCAAGGAGCTCAGTGAGACGCTGCTGCCGGACACAGGGACGCAGTTAGGATCCACTCACCTGCCTTTGGTCCTTGTTTCGGTCTCAAACAAACACAATCCCGATTTGTCCTCTTTGCGGTGAAACATCGAGCTGCTGCTGCTGCTGCTGCAGTCATCAACTGCTCAAATATGACCACATGCTCTCTCTCTCCTCCTCTCTCTCTTTAACACACACACAGACGCACTCTCACGCGCACGCGCATACACACACTCTGAAACTCACACAAACAGCTCTATTCACTTGCTATCAGTGGCGGGTTTTGATTTGGGCTGCACGGGCAGTTGCCCAGGGCATCAATTAAAATGAGGGCGTACCAACAGCAGAATAATAATAATACAAATCTTATCAGTTATATAACTTGTCTTTTACATAGCTTGAAAGGATGTGCAGTCCATGGGGAGTTGGTGCCTCTTGCTTGGTGAGGAGGATAGGGAATTTATTTCACACGTTCTGATGAGACTGGATTTCTGCGCTGAACTTTTACACGCTTTCACCGTCAAAACAATCAAATGTTTGCTAAATCTAAATAGCATGTAGTTAGGCTTCCAGTCCCTTTGCCAACACTCACCTATTTTCTTGCATTCTGAACTTTTTTCACGTTTATTCCACATTAAGAAACGTCACAATATTTTATTGGGATTTTATGTGACACACAAGTGTATAAGATGACACGGAAGGAGAGTGATCAGAAGAATTCAAATAAAAAGAAAAAAAAAGGAAAGTGCATTTGTTTTTAGCCCCTGTTACACTGATACCTTAAATAAAATCCATTTAAGAGGATGCTTTGGACTGAATAACATTAGACCAAACTAAACCATGTTCTAACTTTAAGAAAAATGGATCTAACAATTATTGAGTGACCAGCCTTCGTACAATGCATTTACGTTGTTGTTGTTGTTGTTGTTGTTGTTGTACAATCAAACACTGCAGCAACATGTTCACTCAAAGCACAACTTGTGCAAAGGATTGAATTACATAGAAATTATCAAATGCATAGATAAACAGTTTATTAGTTGTTTTTATTTGTTTTGTTTTTGGTTTTGTTTAGCTATGTCATTTGATTTGAGGTTGGGGTTGCTAAGAAGTAGTCCTTTCTCACTCAAAATTCCAACTTTTGGGAAACTTTCTGTTCAGTGTCTCAAGCTTATTCTTGTAAAATTCAACCATTCTTCTGTGTACCTTAAAAAGCAGTAGTTAATTAAGTAATTTTTTTTCCCCAAGGTCATACTGTGCAGAAATATTTACAACCTGGTCTGAACCTCACAGATACTTTATCTGTGGAGTGTTATCAAGAAGAAGATCAGAGACACCAGAGCCAACAATTCAGACAGGCTTAAGGAAGACGAACTGGGCTTAATGAACACTTCAGCAGAACCACAGGCCCCTCTACACTGATGTAATTATTAAGTACTGAGTGCATACACGCAGCAGTGCTTGAACTTGCTTTTCAACAGGTCGATTAAAACCCCCTATTTACGAGTTTTACATAATATCCTTACTTTCTTACTTAGATTTTTTTTATTATTATTATTATCAACTGTTAGTGGTAATCATCCAATTTATCAGTTTGAAATATTTCACTCAGCTCTCCATATACATGTAATTGGAGATGAAATACCGAATACAGTACTTACTTTGTTGTTTTATTGTTTTTATTTGTTTACTTTATTTATTCATGTATTTATTTTATTTATTCATTTATTTAGTTTTTATTTTATTTTTTGTGGTTAGGTTGTTTTTTATCAGTTGTGCCTGCAAATAAAGACGAGGCTTGTGAAACAGCACCATCTTGAGAATCTTTGACGTATTACATATAATACAGTTGTTTTTTTAATGCATTGTTATAATTAGTGCTTGCCAGCTGGGGGCGCTGTGGATCCCTTCTGTTCGTCACGAACGCTTGGGAAACCCCTTCAGTAATCCACTATAGTCGTCACTGGCGTGAGTACCATCTGAGCGAGTAGTCATGACGTGGACTGTCTGGTTCTGAGAAGAAACAGCTGCTTCCCCCGGTGTCGATACGAACTCAGTGTGTTCGGTCTGGATACCTGACAGCCTCCTGAGTCGGTACGCAACACGTATTTTCTCATTTGTTAGCGCTGTTGGAGGCGGTGGTAGTGTTTACTTACAGATAAGCTTCCTGGGTGAGGTTAACTAGGTAGCTAATGCTAGCAGCTACTAATACAACTAGCTAGTGCCATCGATGAGCAGGATCACCAACAAACTGATTATCGACAGTCTTATGGAATAAGTCAGCTGTTACTAACTTTGAAGTGATGTGGTGGTTTCAGTATCAATCAGTTTAGTATGAGATGAACAGTGGAGTTAGTTAGTGAGCCAGACAGTTTGTTACTGTGGTAAGCGTACCTGTTCGAGAACAAAAGTGTTACAAGTGAATCTGGTTTCCTCTTTCAATGTAGGCGTTATTTTAGGCTACCTATAATACTTTGTTTCTTTAAAATGTGTTTTCTTGCCTAATAATCTTGCATTGAACGCAAAGGCAATTGTAGTAATGTTACAAAGAAAATCAAGTGTCTTAATAAAGCAGAAATATAGCGTTAAATAATCTAGATAGCACCAAAATAAGAAAATTATAATTCAGAACGTGTCACTTTTTGTAACTAACTTTAAAGTTACAAAACTTTAAAGTTGCACCTTGTGCAGTCTTGAAAGGTTTGCTTTTCCTTGTGTGTATTTAACATTTTCATCAGTATTATTTTTATGCTGTAAATTTCTCATTTCTGACAGTCTAATTTTTATTATGTTTTTAATTTTTTACCTCAGTTTGAATATTCATGCTTCAATTTGCATTGCTACTGTTTACCACAGTGGGACTACAAAGGATATTTCTTTCTGTACCATTAAAGATCTGAGGTTACTGCCAGATAGCCCAGTCTTTACTTAGCAGTCCAACAATTATATATTCTTTAATGGAGCTGGTATAATTAAGTTCTGATGCCAAACAAGCAGTAGACTAAAACCAAACTATGAAAATTGGAAGCCAGTTTCAGAATTGCTCTTGCTTTCATGGTTTGAGAAATCAGGATTCAGACCCAAATACTCTTTAGGCAGTTACATACAGCTCAATATTATTTTTTCGATTTGTATTTATAAAACTTCAGAGCTTTCTGAAAGCAGAAAATGTGAGTTTGGAAAGGTTTGGAAAGTGCAACATTACTTCTAGACTTTGTTTCTCTTTTTCCCACAACGTTAGAAATTAAATTCTTCTTGTTTTGTTGAAGATGCAATCCAATTTTTCTCTTTACTACTAGATGTTCCCTAACTAATATATATATATATATATACATTTTTACTGTGGGATTTGAAACGTACACAGTTTTTAAAAATCCCACGAAAAATACTCCAGCTGATTTAGCTTTGTGTTGATTTGGAGGGATGACATCATAGGAGGCACAAAAATCAGGCCGATTGGCTGATGGTGCTATGCAACACAAGTAACCACTTGTCAAGGTGGAATTTGACTATCAGTCCTCCCACTGGGTTGACTTTTTTCCCATCCAACAATTTTCCCATCCAATATATTCATCAAACTATCAGTAAATACTTCTGTCACTCCTTACAGTCTGGGATTTAAATAAAAAAAATGCAGATATTTAAAGCCTGAGTTCAGATAGTGGCTGTAAATTGTAATTTGAAAAAGTTTGATGTTTG
The DNA here is from genome assembly GCA_903067055.1 of Poeciliopsis paucimaculata. Lineage (NCBI taxonomy): Eukaryota > Metazoa > Chordata > Actinopteri > Cyprinodontiformes > Poeciliidae > Poeciliopsis > Poeciliopsis paucimaculata. The sequence goes on from CAEGAD010099134.1 coordinate 22,281, forward strand.
AAAATGTGGAGAACCTGGAGTTCAGAGATCGGGTCTGATCAGCTCCTGCTTTTTGGTGTTGAGAGTGAGCAGCAGGTGTGTCTTTGCCATCAAAATAAAGAGATCTGCATGCAGGTTAAAACATCTCCTGCTTTGTTGCACTTCAGTGGGATGTTTGCAGATGTTGTCTTGTTTTGTGGCTTTTCTGCATACCGATTTGACACGATATGGCCATGTTTTAGACGTGATACGACCCAGCCGAGATATGATAGAGGGAGCTTCTTCGTTACCCTTGCAAAGTGTGTTATCTCACTGTGATCCGAATCTAAGTTTTAGGGCCTCTGTTGTTTACCCAGACAGAAGAGGCCACATCGCACATTGAAACACGATTGCTTACAGCCGTGGGCCTCTTGCTTTCAGTGAAGGAAAGTGGTGACAAAAGTTGAGATGTAGCCCTTAACTTTTGGAGTAGTTGTTACTTTTTTATTGTGTTAACCGTTCATAAATATGAGGCCAGAGGGCAAGTTGATGCAGCAAAAATTCCTTGTCCGGCAACAGTCATATGACTTCACTTTTATTTCTTCACTGGGAAGTGGGGCAGCTTTTTATAGAGCCTGTGGTTCAAAGATAAACTCAAGTGAAACACAGTGGGATGTGGATCTGCCTGGTGAGAAAGGAAAAGTTGTTCACAGCTAAACAAACTTTAATGAGTACTTGCAGTCCTGTTGCTTTGCCAACAGCTTTCATGTAGTCTGGGGTTTTTGGGAAGACAGAGCCAGTAATATTATTGTTAATTTTATGAGTTTAGATGTCGCTGCTATGAGTGTCTTTATGTGTTTTGGAACATTTGTATGTAGTGGTATGAGATTAAAAAGGGGAATGAATAGATATCACTTTATTTTCTGCCTTTGATACCTGTGGGAAAGCATTAATAATTTTTTTTTCACATGAACATGCTCCTGTTAGTGTGTTTACAGACCAAAAATGATGGGATGTTTTTTGTTCGTTTAATTAATGCATTCTAAAAAAGATAAACAATTTAGATATTTCATTGTTTCTCATGCCAATTACAGAACTGCAACAATAAAAAAAAATCTTAAATGTATTCCCTTCACACAGGATTTTTTCTTGGTTTTTTTTTGTTTTTTTGTCAGGATATGTATCTGTGAACGTGGGTCGTCCAGGCAATGATGGTCGTAGCTTACCTCAGAGAAAGGACCTGAGAGAAAAGCATGGGCAGGAGCATCTGGGGCTTCTGGCAGAGTGTCTCCTCCACTGCAGTGCTTTATGGCTCACTGGCCCTTTTTACGTCCATTCTCCACAATGTGTTCCTGCTTTATTACGTGGAGACGTTTGTGTCCATCTACAAGATCGATAAAATCTCCTTCTGGGTGGGAGAGGTGAGTAAATGGAAAAACCAGAGACTGTTTGTGATTGAAAGTGAAGTTGACAGGAAATTGTTCAATTCAGGATGGGGGGGGGGGGGGGGGGGTTATTTTAAATTTTCACCACTACAAAACAAATTTTGTAAAAAAAAAAATTAAAAAAAAAAATATAAAAAAAAATAAATTAAAATAAAAAAATAAAAAAAAAAAATTTATAATAAATAAAAAAAAAAAAAATAAAAAAAAAAAATATAAAACTAAAA